>JAHDVE020003449.1:0-17285 GCA_022606495.2 Halesus radiatus
ACACCTCATCGTAGCGTGGTTGGTGCGGCGTGCGCCGAGTAGTTGATACTTTACAAGTTTTTGAAAGTGCGGATTGCTTTCTTGGAATAAATTAAATATTACTCATATTTTTATGCGAGAGTAGGCAGTGTTTGTGCCTACATGGATGGCATGCCTCTGATAACATGTAATACCTATTGATATAAGTAAAATATAATGGTTCGAGGAACTAGCATAATTGATCTCTTCATTACCACAGCCAAACGCTCTCCCAACATTTGAATATGGTTGACATTTGCCATCTGAGAACGGATTGGTATTTAATTTTTTTTTTGTCTTTATATAACAACTCGTAATTGTGTTTAAGACGCAGTTTCACTCATCCGTTTCCTCAAAAAAGATCCTCCACTCAGCATCCTCAAAGATGATACCCATCTATCTTCAATCTATTTATATCACTGACGTCAGAATTAATATACTTATATACTAATATACTATAAGTACCATTTTGACGGCTGGAGGCAAAGGTCACGTAACACCCATTTATTTATTTATTTATTAACACCCCAAAGGGCTTTTACATATTTTAACATTAAAATGTTTATGTGTACAGAAAGAAGAAAAAAAACGTTTACAAAAAAAATAACATGATGCATAGTTGGTACATGATTGTAACATATTTATAATATATATGAAGGTATAATAATGTATAAGTGCATGACACAGATAAGTTATAAAGGGAAAGGTTTTTAATTTGAGAAGAGGAAAATTACTGGGTAGGGGTAGGGGTAGGGTAAGGGTAGTACATCACTACCTCAAAGCTTTACTCCAAACCATTCATAACCCCGGGCAACGACATGTAGTTCAGCTAGTACAAAATAAAATAAAAGTAGATAAATTATACCAACATAGTAATTAATCACTGTATTTTAATCGTAAATTAGCAAACTATTGTATGAAGTTATCACTTTGCGGCATACGTTATAATTTATAATGGATATTATAAGTAAATTTTGTAAATTATATGTAAATTGTAAGTAAACTGAAAAGTAAATTATTAGTAAATTTGTAAATTGTAAGTAAATTGTAATTAAATTATAAGTAAATTGTACTTACATTATAAATACGTTATAGGTGAAACAGTATCATTTTAAATTGATAGAACCATTCCGTCAAGACCGACATATTAAGAAATCTAATACAACTCCATTGTATACATTGGCGGTGCCAGGCCGCCCAGTGTCTTATACAAAAGAAGACAAATACATGAAACTCGACTCGAAGCCAATATAAGGCAATCACGTAAAAGAGGAACGACTTGTCAATATCCGGTGGCACCGTGGATAAATTAGTCGGGCTGCTGTGTTGGCCACCGATTGAGTCTATTCAAATAATATATGTTCATTTAAAAGATTCGTCAATTTTCGTCATAAAATTACAACTATCTAAATATTGTCAATTAATACGCCGCACACCGGGTGATACTGGTCATTACTAGATGATTCTTACGTTGATTAAATGGCGAAACCAATGCATGCAAATTCCACGAAAGACTCTTACAAATTCACAAAAAAATAAAGGGCAATATATGATTCAATCGAAGATGTAAGTCATGAGTCGCAAATATATCAAAAAATGAGCTCCACTATCCGAAATTAAAAACATTTTTATATTGTATATTATAATAAAACAAATATAAAACTGATTTCTATGATTAAATATCTAATTATTTTTCGCTAAATATGCAATTATCACTGTCGTCCGATGAATAAACGTGCAATAATAGCCAAATTTGCCTACAGTTTTGACGGCTGGAGGTAACCAACAAAATTTAGTGACAAACTAAATTTAGCACCAGCCGGGTTACATGACGTCATCATTCGTGTATTGGACTGGCCGCGAGCGATTATTCCACAATTTTAAGGAATAAATCGATAAATATGGTTTCCTGCGCATTCAAACGTTGTACAAACAGAAGTGGTAAAGAGAATAATCAAAACGATCGAATTACATTTCACAGATGAGCGTTTTTTACTACATTTTATTTATTCAATTATATAATACGTTAACGGTTTTAGTGATTCAAAATCGCAGCCGTTCACGTTTTTTTCACGTAATTTTGACTGCGGTAAGCAAATTTAAAACATTTGTAAAAATGTTCTAACTAAATACTTCAAAAAAATATTCGGCTTTTGTAAACAAGCCGAACCTTTTCTTATTTACTGTTCTACTTATTGACTGTTTGGGTTAGTTTGGAATCTGTTCCACAGCTACGGAAAAAGAAGGAGAATTGCCACAAATTCGGCACAATTTTAAAAAGGACGAATGATCATTAGCAGATTTTCTTCTCGGAGAGTAAATACTAATTCTTTGCAGTGAAATGCGAGTTGCCTGGAGAAATTATTTATTCACAAATAAAATGACAGCGATCCGCCTAAGCTCATCCCTCGCTCCCTTTATTTTGGTTTTTTCCCCTTGCGTGGCATCTCTAGTAATTCCCTGCTCTGTAGTAATTGTGAAGACATTAAAATTTATTCAATTTATTCGTCCATGATGTCCATTAGAAGGTACGTAGGGAATATAAAGTAAAAATACGTAGCAAAGAAATCGGGAGACAAGGTTTTTTTATAATTTTATTTTATGCAAATCAAATTTAATAATCTTTTTATTAAGCTTTGCAAGTATTTTTGTTTTATTTTTTATAATTGTGACTATAAAAAACCATAACACTTGCAGAACTTAATAATAACACAATTAAAATTGATTTAAGTTAAGCTGAAAAAATTAGTAAACGGAGTTCTACGAATTAAATACAAAAACTAACTCTCAATATGTATTATTATTTAGTTATTATATTTGCCCTGAAGAATCTTGATTTAAGCGAAACCGGTTGGAGTAAAAATACAATAAATTCGTTGTTTATAACAAAGTGATTAGTTCTCATAAAAATATCAAATAATTCCAATGAAGTCATGCAAAAAAACAGAACATGAATAAAAAATTAGGTCAGATTAGGTTAAGTTAGGTTGGCGTGTTATTGATTTTCTTCGCTTTTTCTTCACTTTTCTTCAATGTTCTGTTTTATCTCTGCTCTATTTTGTAATATAATCATTTTTCGTGGCATACCACTGGGGGCGCAACACAGTGGATCATTTGCAAATTCTGAATTTATGGTCTAATTAGTTAATGATCCGTTATGGCGTCCATTGGGGTGGGTACACCACCGCACCTTTCGAGGTTAATTCTCCCCATGAAAATACCGCCATTCATTAGTACTGCTATTATCTTATGAGAACATTGTTACAGAGTTGTCAAGAATGGCTCGTGAGTCTTTAAAAATTACAAGCGATCTAAAGGAAAATCGCCGAGATTTGATAGAACCTCTCCCTCTTTCTAATAAACGACGCATGTAACGGAAGATGTATTGTAAATGATGGTGGCTGGACATAGAAAAATATTTTTTTCTTAATTTTGTAAAACACTCTAAAAAGGTTTGTACCATTAATATTAGGGAGGATGGATTCTTTTTATGATTAATTTACGACTTGTTTCATTTAGTTTTTTTTTTACTAGCGCAGAACAAGAAATATTATATACATTGTTTCTTTTAAATTAAAAATATTGCCACGGCCAAGAATCGAATCCAGATCAACTGCTTGGAAGGCAATTATGCTGATCATTACGCCATCAACTATTGCATGAACGGCGGCATAATTTTTCAGTGTACCTATTGATAATAAGAATTATGTACATATTTTTGAATTTTAGATTGACTTTTAAAATTACGTAGAGTTAAGTACACCATACTCGTACCGCAACCAAGAATATATTAATAAATGAATTAAAAGTGACTTTGTAATCACCACTTTATTAATATATACATATCAACATGTTTCGAAAGCGATGATTTCCTCATCAGGGATAAAGGTGATTATAAATTAATTTTTGATTAATTTATTAATAATGACCCAACAAAGTGAATTCCAATATTTTGAAGAAATTATACAAATGTATTGTTTGATTTCATAAAAATATACGTAAATTGCGGTCAAGTAGTTTTATAACTATTGTGCCATCTTCGGGGTCCTTTAAAGAAATAATAGATTTTTTTATTATTAAGACCTATAAGGCAGTCAAGAGGGGTTAGTCCTCCTCAAACATCATATCCGAATCAAAACATGTGTTTCGTAAGATGATTTCATAATATTTGTACAATTTATTAAAATCTAAAAATTCGCGATTGCAAATCTTGTGGATATATATTCTAGTATCTAGTGCAATCAATATCATAGTATTAACGGCGGAGGCCCCGTAACCATCGTAGCCGTAACCTTAAATCGAATTGATGAGGCTTTAAATCATAGGCTTAATTAATGAGGCTGGCGAAATGATTTACCTAACCAATACGCACTGATTTAAAACTATGTACTAAGGCGGCTCTCTTGCAAATTACTTCCATCTTAGACAGTCGTTTTTCTTAATAACATACTAGGTAACATAGTGCGAACTGTACGACAACTGCATTAGCTTTCGTTCATACTGAAATAATTTAATTTTCAGGAGTCCCAAAATAGGATCGAATAAGAATCTCAATGATTCGGAAGGAGCTAAACATAGAACCTCTGCTACTTTTCATAGAAAAGTTCCAGCTGAGGTGGCCTGGGCACGAATTAAGATTGAAATAAGATCGAATTCCGCGGAAAAAGTGCTATTCAAGAGGGAAGTCGTCCAGTAGACACCCCCAGGTAGGAGAAACAACTCCAGAGGCTGGGCGATAAGAGGCTACTATGGACGGATGCCGTGGACGTAGCACAGGACAGTGACTTTATAAATAAGGTAGAATTAAGGTAGAATCATAATACATATAGGTAGATGATCAAATATAAAAGCAAACCGTCATCTAAATAATGTAGAATTATGGTTAGACAAATTGTAAAAAAGCAGTTAATCGGGACTTCTTGCATTGTACTTTTTCTATTGTAAAATAAAAATATAGATTTATAATTTGGTAGAGCACCATACATAAAAGTAAAAGTAAGCAGTCATCAAAATACGGCAGTATTTACACAAAGGAACAAAAATCGATCAAATATTAACTGAATAAAATAGTTTCGTCCCTTTAAAAAAAAACAATTCTGAACAATGGTAGTATAAAGATCATCAGATTTCGAATTTCCATATATCAATACTCAATGAGTTGAACATTTTGGGAGCGATATAAGCGAACTGTCGTCGGGCGAAGGCTATTTTTGTTGGAGGGATTATGCATTTTAAGTGCAATGTGTAGAGGGGGTGGGGTGGGGCTAACACATCACAATGACTAAAAACTTTCCTCCAAACCACAACCCCGGGGAACGCCGGGTACTTCAGTACTTACAATATAAGCGATACGAAATATTTAAATTCTCCATCTTCAAATTCACGTATATGAGACATTAAAATGTGTAAAAAATTCCACGAACTCGAGTAATTATTTGTTTGAGGAAAAGACCCGTAAGACACACAATAATTTAATCGAATTCTAACTTTTTTCAAATTCATTTGAATTCCTTTTCGATACGAAGAACGGAATAAATTTATTTATTTTGTCAAACGAACGCAATGAATTAAATTCGTTCTCGAGGAATTTTTCAATAAAGGAACCCGAGGAAGACATTCATTACAAAGCAAGAAGTAAAAACTCCCATTAAATTCTAAACCCATGGGAATTATTTAGGCCAAATGGCATAAAAAAAACATAATGTTCTTTGGTAATATAATTTTGAGGAAACTGTGTCTTGCAATAAATCCATCGATGCAAAGAACACGAGATAGGTCTCTGATGTCAATAATTTAACAAACTTAACATTATGTCAATAAAATAATTATACTCTAAAACAATACTACTTTACCTTCATAAATACCGAAAAAAAAAACAAGAAATAACAACAATCACACATATTAGAAAAACTAGATCTCAGCGTCAAAAAAACACACGCAACAAGGAACTACAAACACGAAATTTGTAAAAAAAAAATTCTGATACCATGGAACTAAACTATACAACAAAATCCCATTATCCTTTAAAAATCACAACCATAATAAATTTAAAAATAAAACACTGGATACGTTACATAGGGAGATCTGAAATAGAAAAGATATTAACACCAAATACAGACTAACATAGAAACCACTCAACTACACTTAAAACACCTCACATTAGAATTTTTTTTTTCATCGAACACATCAATTTAATATAATGTAATTTAATGTTTTGTAAATGAATTCCTCAGCACGGGAAAACCCAGTGAGGACATTTTGACAAAAAAAAATAATACACCATTATTATTATTATTAATATGACCCAAATGACACTGGTTGTCTCAAGTCATAGAGAGAGTTCAGTAATTTGTCTTATGGTGAATGTATCAGGAATCATCTTAGGTAAAAGTATATTAGGCCATGAGGGGATTCGCATGTACAATCTCCTTTCCGATAATCTGAAAATCGAATGAACACATTATTTATTTAGAGGAAGAAAAAGTATGTACTTTCATGGGACCCGAAAATTTCGGGTTATTTTTTGGAAAAAGTGGTGTTATTTTTTAGTGAAATTCGCATTATTTGTGTTGAAATTGGCATTATTTTGCAACAAAAGTGGTATGTTAACCTTTTCCTTTAAATGGAAAAAAAATACAGTTAGCGAAGTTATCGACGCGAATTATTTGCTTGCCAATTTATGACTATTTGAGCTTGTCAAAACCAGGACAAAATTACAAATTTTGCTGTATTCGCGTCAAAATGACAAAATTCGCGTTTTTCGCGAAAGAGGGACGAATGTCGCGAAAAAAATCACGCTGTTGCGCAAACGACAAATTTTCAGGTGTTGTAAGTATTCTACTCTACTTCAAAAATCACAAAAAAGTAATAAATAAATGTTTATTCCGGTATGTGAGGAGGTTAGTGCAGTTCCACACATTCCATAAAAAATAGACTTGTGATAGTTATAAAAAATATACGAAATATATACAAAAATTGTTAAAAAAAATACATCAAAATAACGCCTTTAAGGTGCTGCAGCATTTAAATTGTGAGGGGTCAATATCTTTCTCCAGTGTGCATCAATGCTGGAGGCTGAACTGAGGCGGGCCTCCATGATGAGTATATTCCTGGAGTTGTTTATTCTTTCCCTCATTCCAGCGACCCTGGATTTTATAAGGGCTGCAAAGACGGAAACTCGCCTCTCCATGAACATACTGGAAGCGCTACAGTATCTGGGGAGGCTAAACATTATGCGGAAGGCGTTATTATACTGTACACGAAGTCTTTCCATACTACTCTTTTTATAGTTTGCCCAGAGTTCGCACATGTACAACCAATGTTGCGCAGAAGGCAAGGAAGAGAGTCCCTTTCACAGCGGTACTACAAAGGCGAAATCTTCTACTAAGCATGTTCGATTTTAAGCTAAGAGCTCGTCTTTGCCTATCAATATCATCATAACCCATCAGAGTACTAGTAATTATGTGTCCTAGGTATTGGGTTCCTTCAGTCACCTTCAGGATCATATCATTCAGGGTAGCTGCAGGAATACTAGTCGGGCCTTGTCCATATCTTATAACCAACAGAGCCGTTTTATTGAATTTAAAAATTAAATAAAACGCTGGATACGTTACATAGGGAGATCTGAAATAGAAAATATTTTAACATCAAATACCAACAAACACTAAAATCACTCAACTCCAGTTAAAACACCACACTTAACTTTTATTTTCAGCAATCATATCGAATTAATATAATTTAATATCATATTTTGTAAATGAAATCCTCACCACGGGAAATCCCAGTGAGGATATCATTATTAGTTATTTTGTTTTAAAAAAAGAAAATAATAAAACATTATTATTATTATTAAATAATAAATAAAACATGAAAAAAATAACGGGCTGGCAACATCATACATAATTTTAAACTCCTCGGAAACGGTCAATAAAGACGCAATCAAATTCCTCATCGCTTGCCGTCAATGAGAAGTCTCAAAAGGCAATAACTTAATTTGCCTCTGCAAACGATCAATTTGTCATATCAATGATGCTCATTGACGTTAACATAGATAATTTATATTGACTGTCTTCAGGGAACTTCATTCAGAGATCATCATTTGATGTTTCAAACAGACCTTCGTAGGAATGTTGTAAAGTTTTATACCCTTTTTTGTAAGGGCTTGTCACTGAGACAGCTTATTCGAACTATTCTGATGAGTGATAGGAGTATATATAATAATAATTGTCCACTGGTTTATATTTTGATATATATATATATATATATACCGTATATCAAAATATAAACCAGTGGACAATTATTTATTAGAATACCAATCAAAAGTTAGGTCATGGCGCCTCTCTTCGCTGTATAAAAGTTTGTGTTAAGCAAACTGTTCCTACGATAGTTGTGAGAACTCCAGAGGCTGGGTGAAGAAAGGCTGGGCCTACTAAGGATGGAGGCCGCTGAAGCAGTGAAGAGGACAGGCGCATGCTTGTAGGCGATAAGTCCCCGACCGGGAGAAGATGAGCTGAGAATCATCAGAGAAGGTATCACCTAGTGGTTTGTATACCGACGCCAGCACCACAGCGTGCTTTACAACTTAATGGCAAAAGTTTTTCAATAAAGAGGTCAAATGAAAAGTTAGGCCCAGCGGTTGGTTTCAGCACCAAACGGTTAACAAGTATAACTATAGGTAACATAATAAGCTTTTACTACGTAATTACATAGTTTAATTTTATTTACGGCGTGACTGCTTGCCATGTTAGAAAACTTAAGGTTTGTACTGTATTTTTATTAAATTTTCATTTAGTTATTTCTTACATTTTCATATTCTTTTTTCCGGAATGTGGGGATGTTAGAGCAATCCCACACCTCTAAGAAAGTATTTACATACAATATGCTCATATTTCCTTCCACCACGAACATTTCGCAATAATTCTACATGCCATAGGTCAGTTGACTTTAGATAATAAAGAGGACAATAAAGATGATATAAAGGACAACAATTTCACCTCAGGCACTTTTTTAATTTTTTTTTATATTTAATATAAAGACATATAAAATATGTAATATTACAGATATATCTTAATAGCTAATTACAAAAAATATATATAAATTTATTTAACACAAAGTACCCAACTCGATAGAGTAAGATTTCTCGTGTTTGAGTTGGGGAGCAGCGCCATCTAGCGACAGCAATGGTAAGTATAGAAATAAAAGTACATCGAGAATGTAATATATATAAAGTTTTCGTTGTTGTACAGGACAGTTACTCGCAAGTAAATTTTATTTAATTAATTTGTGTTGTTTCACAATAAATTCATTTAAAAATAATATATAGTATATTTGCGCACGTTTCAGAGTGGAAGATACTCTCAGTATCGTCCTGGTGAAAGACCACCATTCAGAATTGAAACATTGCTTGAAATGGCTTTTAGCCGTGTTTGGTGACCAGATCTGAATAGACAGGTATTTCCCCACCTTCCTCTTCCCCGTCTCCTTCCCCTCCCCAATATCTTCAGCCTTACAAAATTCCCCAATCGGGAATGCCATAGTCTCACTGGCTCCAGACGGTTAGAAGCAGTTGGGACTCTTGTGCGGTATTCATATTAAAAAAAAAATAGAAGACTAAAAGTACATGTTACTAGAAATGCAACAATAAAGCGCAAACAAGAGATAAACATAGTTTATTCATATTTCGAAAGGCCTATTCCAAAAATTCTGGATAGCATAGGTCAGTTGACAACAAAGAACAACAATTCTAAACACAAAAATAATAAAAATTCGTTGAAAGTACCCCATGTAGAATTAATATAAATAGATCGCCTGTAAGTGACTTCACTACATTTAGATAATACCCCCGAAGGCAAAACAGCTGTCACAAATAATAATAATTAACTAGCAGAATTGTTTTTATAACTGTACCGCTTTTAAACCAAATGATAATAAGTATTATTAAAAGTTTTAAAACTTTAAAAAAGATCTACACCTCTTCACCCTGTTTGCTTACTTATATCGTGAAGCCAATATCAAAATTATTAATTTTTCTTCAACACAATTTAGTGTTATACACATTTTATAAACCACATTCTGAATTAGGGTAATTCTGACTATTATCCCTCACACGTTTCTCGAGGCAATTATAATATAAGCGCCCTACCATCAATCTTCAGAACAGCAAAACTCTTATATAATTTGTAACCGAAAGAAAGCAATCAGTTATATCTAGAAAAGATTCGTCTCGAGAAGCTGAAGAATCAATTGACATGACACAGGTATGCTCGTTGAAGTGTCAATGTCCTCTTGATGGCCCAGTTGTATATAGTTCCCAGCGGAGGCTTTACCGGCGCCCTTTCCAACCCTTAGCCCCTCAGCGGGTGACGTAGACGCCTTGAGACATTACGTCGCGTGTCATTCCTCTCCACTGGAGGATAACTTCATAAAGTCTCCTTTAGAAGAACAGTCTTTTAACGTGGCGAGATTTTCTTCATTCTGAAGTTTCATGGAAACTGACAAGAGTATGCACGCGGGAGTTACATTATTTATTATTGTATCTGAAGTGATCGCGGAAGACAGGATCTTTTTTTATATATATAAATATCGCACAAGAGTCCCAACTGTACTGAGCCAATGGGACTATTGCATCCCAAAATGGGGTATTTTGTGGGGCTGGGGTTAGTGGAGAGAGGAAGACGATGGGTAATAGGAAGGCTGGGAAGTGCCTGGGTATGCAGATCTACTCATCAAACACGGCTGAAACAATTTTATGAAACATTTTGATTCTAAATGGTGGTTTTTCACCAGGGCGATACTCAAAGTATTTACCACCCGGTATATCTGACGATATATACAGGATGTTGAGAGATGTACCTCATTTACTTTAACCAGTGATTCCTGACCATATTTAGAATAAAAAATATAAATGAAATTCTGGTCTCCGGTAACATATTGTGTAGGTTTTTTTTTTCAAATATCAAAAAAATAAAAATACCTAATGAATTTTAATGTTCTTAGGTGAATTAATAAAAGAAAAAAAAATGTCGCCAGAGACCATAATTTTCGTTTTTTACTCCAAATAAGGTAAGGAATCACCGGTTGAAGTAGGTCAGGTCAGTTCAGAATTTAAATATATCGATCGTGGGAGACAATCAGAAATCTGAGTGTCTTTTTTAGATTTTTATCATTCTTAATAGTACAATAGCACAGAGTCCTTGAGGTGATGTTTCATAAAAACGCGCTATACAAATCATCCAATTATTATTATTAATAGTCTAAAACTACATTTTCCTTAAAACATGCTCGTAATTATAACAAATTTTAAATACTAGATGTCCCTACAATTTACTATTTCAATTCCGAAGTAGGTCTTGTAAAAAATATGTGAGGGAAATCATAATGTTGTTTAGTCTAAATAAAGGTAGAAACGATTTGCATAACAATCAGTTCATGAAGTCACGTGAAGTCTTTTATTATTTTTAAATCTCAAGCGATAGCGTGGTTCCCAAAGAGGGGTCAGTACCGATTACTGTTCCTAAATAACGAGTACGCAGTTGGAGAGTCATTATGTTAATGTGAAAAATGAAAAAAAAGTCTTTTGTGGACTTGAAATGCAAACATCAAACTGGCATCTAGCTTGTATCAAAAGCGCGTACCTGAGGTGGGCAAGAGCCGACTATTATACTTGAAATATTTCCGGGTTAATTTTTGCTCCCTTCTGAACGAGGCTTAACATCGATTTGGAGGCAATGTACCATTGCTCAGAATAATCCTCATAACAAGCGAAAATCTAGTCACAGTCGAAGAAATTTTACAGTTCATGGGATTAAAAGAAGAAATCATTTGAAAATAAAGAACAAAACCGCCTACAAGAATATTATTATCATTGTATTGAAAGTGGTCTGCATAGCTTCTGTACGCACTCAGCTCATATTCCCATTTTGTTATCTCCCATGTCTCACCTTATTCCTTTTAATTAAGTTCCGAAGGGTTATCATTGGGTGTTTGTAATGTCTTCTGATTCTAACTATAACACGATCAATCTTCTGAAACAATGTCACTGCAATAGTGCAAAGTAGTCTCTGAATTTTTTTGAAGTGCGATGGCTTTCAACTTTAAGCGACAACGTATAAATGAAATAAAATATAAACAAATTCAAACTTTATGGAGTCCAAGCAAATGTCTAAAGTGTGAAACGTATAAAAGTCTTTTAACTTTCCCTAAAATTTCCCACATTTCGCAATCAAATGTGTACAAGTGCAAAAAACGTAATGTAAATTCGCCCCGCTTTATATTTAAATTGCGCGGCTGCACTCGGCATCAAGTCCTTACTGCAAATGTTATACGTCAAAGTGAAAGGGATAATAAGATTATTGTAACAAAGTTGGTCAGCATAAAACACGAAGAACGCGGCCAGTTGGACTGATAATAGTTCCCGCGTCCACCATGTTTGGTTTCATATTACTGGTTAGTTGAAATATTATCATTTCCATACTTAAGTTTTTACGAAAGAACAATGCGGCACCACTTGCCGCCTTGCAGATTAAGTCTAGCTATAAACTACTAACGTGTTGTTTCATTTTACTGCTTCGGTGTGCAAGCGGCATCTACCCTTTGAATTGACAACCTTAAAAGTGTTTATTTTGTTTTAAATGTGGTTTAACTACAAATGATCTATATTTAAATAGTGAATTTTGCAATGGTTCAAAAAGTCGATAAAAAAAAGGTTTTGTAAAACAATTTATTTATTTATTAATTAATTTCTATTTATTTACAGACACTCTTTTATAATATAAGCAATTATTACATAGAATGATGTGTATGTACTGCAAATTATTAATATATAATAGCGTATAGTGAACTCACTAGGGGAACCTGCACTGAGGTGTTCACGCATTCATGATATAGTATTATTGTGAAATGGTTATACAATTATGTTTAAGAATAATAAAAATAAAATAATAATAGTGAAAATAAGACAAAAATAGAAATTAATTATTCATATTTAATGCAAATGTCGTTGTGTTTGATTTAATGTAATCGAGTTATGGAATAAATCTGTTACGTTTGATTTTATCCAGATCGAGATACGAGTATTAAGTTTTATTAAATGTGGTAGTGTATTCTCTCTTGTTTGTTTTAAAAGATGTAGGCGTGTGATTATATAGTATAATTGTATAGTATTTAAAATGTCTTTGTCCATGGGTGGTATATTTTAATGCGATATTAAGGGCGTGGATTGTTGAAGATCTTGTTAAAATAATTATTTGGGATTGTAGGGGAATATGAAGATAAAATTTAAAGAGATGATTGCAAATTTAGCATAAAATTGTCCAATTTTCATAACGTCTAAAAGCTTGAAAATTTCAGCAGAATTTGTCAAGTATATTACTTTAATTATTTGAATTATTAAATCAGCATTCCGAATCGAAACGTTGCTTGCAATGGATTTAGCCTTATTTAGTAATCAGATATGAATATCCAGGTACTTTACCACTTTCCTCTCTTCTCTTTTCTTTTCCTCCGCACTACCATCAGCCTCACAACATACCCCCATTGGGGATGCTATAGTCCCGCTAGCTCAAGATGTACGGTAACAATTGGGACTCCTGTGTAGTATTAACATTAAAAAAAGGATTTCTTGTACCAACCTTCACATTAAAAAAGTGTATGTACTCCACAGGTTATCTGACAATAGTTAAAACAACACACCCAAATTCATATAAAAAGTATGTCGACCAGGAGAGATTACAATGTTTTCTGATATTTTAACATTTTTTATACAAGCGTTGTGCTGTTGTCTGTGAATACATGATATCTGAGAAATATGTATGTATAACGTAAAAGTATGGCATGCAGTCCACAAAGGCTGAAAAGCTGTGCCTACACCAAGAAAAAAACGAATAAATAAATTAAACGATAATAGAAAATGCGACAAATTTTTGATCAATGTATATTTTTCCATAAACCAGGCAAAGGAAGTTTTACGCCCATTTTTATTCAGTTGGTCATAATGATCAGCGGAAGATGACAACTAAAACACCCATTTTCAAATAATCTTCGAAAAATACCCACAGCTTACCTTTCGTTATGGATAAATTCACTGATGTATAAATAGTAGTAAAATTGAAGTTCGTTTTCATAATATATTTATACATAAGCGGGGAATGTCAATAATAATTAGTGAAAAAAATAAACTTTCAAAACAAATAACATACAGAGTAGACAAATAAATAGAGATAGACCTTAAAGGTGTGTAAATTTATTTTATGTATTTAGTGTGTTATGTATAAGTAGATGTAGAATCGAAGTCCACTTTGATAAAATATCTATATATTAGCGGAGAAAGTCAATAACTGTTAGTGGAATAAATAAAACTTAAAAAATCAGTTGAATAACCCACAGAGCAGAGAAAGAAATCGAGATGCGTTGAAGGTGTGTAAATTTTAAGAGTTGTTCCCGAGTTAACCGAAAAAATCTCAGAACTTCAGCAGAAACAAGGTTCACTTCACCCGGGAGGAGATAAATCAGAGGAATGTCTAACCCTTTCTGTGTGTTTGTTTTTTTAACCTCTTTTGGCATGTTGAATATCAACATATACCAAGTGATTTATGTATTATTTTGTGATCGATTTGGGTATGTATATATTCATAACGTGCTGACCATTGAGGCTGAAAAACGAAATAGGAAAAAAAAAACCAGCAAAATCAATTCCGATAAATGCATGAAATGAAATTCTTACTTTTCCATAAATGAATATAAGTTGGTTTTGAAAGACATCAATAACCGTTTTGCTATATAGTGAACATATTTCCTACGTATTAGATGTTTCGTTGAACGAGCACAGCTCCTCCATGTTCGACGAGAGCGGGTGGAGGGTTCTGTGATAATTTGGCAACATGATAAATTATGTAAAATGAATAATAAATGTTTTGTACTCGTATAAACCACTATTTTATAAATATCAACACTTTTCGGAAGCGAAGCTTCCCTCATCAGGATACACGGTATACTGAGAAATAATGACAAGAATAGAAAAATTAATAATAAATACAGAAAAATTATAACGTAAGAATAGACACATTACAAACATGATATGTAAGTAATTAATTAATAATGTAAAATATTTGTTAATTTTTTTTATGAAATAACATGGCGAGATAAATAAAATATTTATTATTATTTTATTTATTTTACTAATTTTCTAAATATAGGTATTAATGTGAAATCAAATTTAAAAGAAAACATTTGATTATTAAATTTATTTAATTGAAAAAAAAATAACGCGCAATAATTCGCTTCCTAAACATGTCAATATTTATATATTAAATAGGAGTTTCTACAAAAAAAAAGTATTAACTTTATTCAAAATAACGGCACATCTATTGAAGAAGTGATAAATTATGTACTTAAATTAAACTTTTTTTTATCACAATGAGCGAACACTTTGTGGATTGACGTGATGAATTAAATAAAAAAGTCACTTAGTTAGAAACGACCCTTATTTTTGTATAAATACGGCGACTTGTTTCGATTCGAATGAACCATCTTCAGGACTTCTAGATATAGTGTATCTACAGTGGGTGGCCATCACACAAGAACCACACTTTTTTCAATTGAATATATTTTTGTAATACACCAAAAATTTGGATTACACATTCGCATACCTTAATACATCATGACCCAGAGTTACGAGAATCCATAAGAAAACCAATAGCAATCACGCCACGGCGTATTAAATAAAGCCGTTGGTGCTAATAAAGGCGGTTTCACCAAATATTAATACTATTATTTTTTATTTCTTATAGTACCTACTAAAAGTTTTAAATGTTGTCATTTTCATTTTTTTATTAAACAATAATATTTTTATGAAAACGTAAAATTTAAATTGCACTGCCTTTATCAAATTTGCTGGAAAAAGTATAAAAAAAACTACTGACTCTTATTTGATGCCCACTACTGTATATTCTAAATCAATTAGGAGGTTTTTTTTCCAAATTATTCGAGTATGAATTAATATTAGCAAGTGATTAAGTAGGTACCTTTCCAGGTAATATTATAACATTATTTTATCAATTCCCTCTGCAGGCCATTTAAAAAAGAGAAGTAATTAAATAATTTAAATTGAACATCATAATTTTCTTAGTGCGTTCGTCCTCAAATTGTAGATGGATTATATATATATATATATATATATGTAGAATAATTTTCTCGGTTTACCCGCGTAATGTAGTCCTTAGAAGGACTTTTTAACTCCTGACGTTTCGGACAAATCACATTGTCCATCTTCAGAGGCCTTGTGTCTTGAGTTTTGTTTTGAACTGATCGCTTGAGCGTGTCCGTTCAATCCAAAAGTCAAAACCTAAGTGGTTGCAAATCATTTTAATAGTCTAGGACGCAGAACGCGTGTAGATAAAGGGGTGGGGGTAGGGGTGGGGCATTTAATAGGCTGTTTACGCATAGTGACCGGGTTATTTTTATTTAAGGAAGTTGAGGGTAATTCTAATAATTTTGGAAGTGATGTTATCGGGGAATTTTGATCGATTATGACTTTCCAAGTGTCAGAAATTCTAATTGAGTCATTTCTAGTATTCATATTGTTTTTATGTTTATGAATTTCGATGGCTTCGCGGTAAATTTTTCTTGTTTCATTGAAAAGGCTGGCTATTGTCGTGGTATTATCAAAATCTATTTTATGACCTTCATTAAGGACGTGTTGTACTAAGGATGACGTTAAGCGTTTATTGGTGACATCTACTTTATGTTCTGCGATTCTACATGATATTTTTCTATTACTCCGTCCAATATATACCTTTTCACATGCTCCACAAGGTATTTTATAAGTACCATGTGATTCAAGTGGAATGTGATCTTTCGGACTTCTTAACAGAGACGAGATTTTATTATCCGATTTATAAATTGTTTTGATTTTATTCTTTCTGAGGATTCGGCTAATTTTATCCGTGGAGCCTTTAATATATGGAAGAATGGCTATTGAGAGGGGTGGCTCTTCTGGTTCAAGAACAGATTTTTTATCTTTTACTATGGATTTGTCTATTAAATATTTGGAGAAACCGTTTGCTTGAAGAGCGTTACTAAGAAAATTTAATTCCTCCTGAATATGATCTTTATCCGCTAGTCGTTTTGATCTAGTGACTAATGTGTTTATAACTGATGACAGCTGGGAGGGGTTATGGTTTGAGTTGGCGTTTAAATATCTATTTGTATGTGTCGGTTTTCGATATACCGTGTGGCCAAGGCTGCCATTATTCTTCTTTTTTACTAGAATA